>CAJHZI010000497.1:372500-417500 GCA_905160935.1 Enchytraeus crypticus | reverse complement strand
TGTAATTCTTTACAAGCGAAGGATCTCATTAGTGTTTACGTGACACATAAACATTTTAATAGTTAAATTCAAAGCATGGTAGAACATTTGCATGGAGTATGCAAAAAGCGTACAATGTGCACAGTTGCTGTTAGTTGCATCTATCGTTGTATTTTATTGTGATCTTTTCTTATTTGCTGTAACCTTGACTGTTATTATAATATTGCCATGGGCCATATAGCTTACAAGTTGCCAATGATACTTTTGCGCAATAAATTGAAGTAATTACAAAGGTAAGCAAATAATATAGCAACTATGTTACTTTATTTGTTCTTACGTGTGTATGCAATTCATTAGAAGCCATGAGTCATTCAAAAAAGTAAATCTATAGAACCTCTTAAGGTGACATAAATGCCAATTTTGAAAGCCATTTTCTCTGTATCGCTGTTGGTGTCGTGTGATGACATTTAGTTCGATTGAAACTATTGAATTAAGGAGACGATGCTCGTTACAGTAAGGAATTGAATTGAATTTCTATTTGTTAGTTAATGCCTGCACCACATGTAGCCTGTACCCTACGAAAAGGTGTGTTCAGTTGAACAAGCAAATAGCCTATCTGTTGTAGTAATAAAAACTATAGAGGAATGAGATTAATTGCCATATCTATAGATAAGAGAGAGAGAGAGAGAGAGAGATAGAGAGAGAGAGAGAGAGAGATGTGTTTATTTCAGCATCAACACCAAATCACTGACAAATGCAAACAGAAATAAACATTTAAATGAAATAAAGTTTAAAAAATTCCCAGGAACACAGTGTGTCAAACAGTCTATAAACACCAGAACGACGGCCGTCAGGGAAGTCGATACACATCTTATCTAGCTGACCACCGTCTATAACTCATTAATGACATATACATGTATAATGCAAAATCAACCAAAATAAAAATTTATCTCAGTATTAATGAACAAACTAAAAGAAAGGAAAATAAATTACAAATTAATCTTATTAGAAAGCAGATAAGCAGATGATAAGAGATGTAGCTATTAGGGTCCTGTCATAATTTTTCTAATAGTAACCTAGAGTGGTTTGACGTCCGTGTCCTCGTTAAAGTATGAAGTGAAGAACATAGGGATTAAGGATTATACTTGTATAAATAAGGTACAAGAGCTATGTCCATATAAAGAGATATAGCTCTTTTACTATATTTATACAAGTATAGGCCTAATCCTTAATAATAATAAAATAACAACAATTAGAGTGCTACAATCATCAATGACAACATCGAGCACTATTGAGACTTTTTAGTAGGAGATCAACTCCACCATCCTTAGCACCAGATATCCTAGAGTCACGATTTGCAATAAACATATCGTAACCTGGAGGAAGAATAGACATCAGTTCAGAAGGAGCGGTTATAGAGGATAGCCCAGTTTCACTGATAGCAAAACAGTCAAACTTGTGAGTCTCAGCCAAATCATGCAAAGCAATGATATGGTCTGAGTTAGAGAGGGATCGAATGTTAAGAGAGCAAAGAGAAATATTGCTTCGAAGAGAATTAACCGGAATTTTCGATCGAAACATGCTTACAAAACTGGCAAATCAGTAATTGTAAACGATGCAGAAAGTACAATATAAATTACAATATAGTTATACACAAATTACATAAAAAATACAAATATGCAATAATTAACTAACGATCAAAACGTAAACACTATAACTTTAACAATTTAAACACTAAAAGCAATATAAAATAACGTGTAACGGATCAACTATAACGGTAAAATAACGGTCAAAACTGCAAATTGATTTTTCAACAAAATAACTATATAACAGATTAACAATATAACATAGAACTATGAACTAAGTTAAAAGCACGCCAATGAACTTAATCAAGTCTAAAACTATTCACTCAAGACGCTAAATTTCATTAAAATTCTATTTATTTATTGTAAATCAATAAATAAACAGTCCTGTCAACACATGACGTCACGCAGAACCTTAATCCCTATGTTCATCATTTATATATCTCTATATAAAGAAATATATAGAGCTATATAATATACTGTATATAAATAATAATAACAATAACAACAATTAGAGTGCTACAGTCATCAATGACAACATCGAGCACTATTGAGACAAAATCAAGCCGACGAGCAAAAAAAGAAGGTCCAAATTCCAAAATCCAGAAATTCAGTCCAAAGTAAAGGGAGTTAAAGAAAAGGTGAATTTATTTATGAAAAATAAATTTATAAAGCTATATAAGATACTATATCTCAATGAATTCGTTTGTACATGTTTTTTAATGTAACAAAAGATAGAAATATTTTAACTAAAATTGAGAAATGTAAACAAGATAAATTTGCTAAAACATTAGGACACCAACTAACACGAAAATTTAAAGTAAGCTATATTTCGCACAAGCTGAATGCTAATCACAACTCGAATAAAACCCAAATGAAAATGTAAAATATAAGAATTTTAATTCAAATTAATGAAAGTAATAATAAATCATGAACATACCATTTGTTAGCTTTCCGCTTTCTTTGCTATGGGGCATCTCATTTTCACAGAATTCAAGTTTTGAACCAATCACGTGATCCCAAACAGATTTGGGTACAATTCCGTTCGGAACGACCTCTACCTTCACAGTCAGGCTCCGCCCAATTTCTCTCTCTATCTGTTGGCACTGTGCCAGTTTCGCGCTGTCTAGAGCAAACCATAGTCCATCCTTTTGTGTGGCCTTTAAATTACAAATACAAATGATTATTTGCTACAACTTTACCTAATAAATAATGCACAATAGTACTGAAACTAAGTTAATGCCTGCCCCTAAGTATTAACACAAGTTAGCAAAACCAAGTTAGTGACCATCTCTTACACAATGTTAGCAAAAGCAAGTTAGTGTACATCTTTAGCACAATGTTAGTATTATGTAAACGCATTTTTTGTCGAAATATACATGTAGATGTGTATTACAAAATGTAGATGTCTAGCCTAATGTACAATGTGTAGATGTGTAAATTCACATTTTGTAGCTGCGTAATGCACACAGACTTCAAATTTTAATTCATGCATATTTCTCTTTAGTTTACTTTGTATTCACCAACCATTCACCAATCGAATACCCTTTCTGATGTTTGTTATGTTTGTTTGGATCTTAGTAATTTAGTCGCCTTCTACGGCACATGAAATCACCGATTGGCCCATTCTTCAAACAAATCGGACAAAACACAGAGAAGCTTGATTTAAACTACAAAAAGAACAATTCTGTTTACCTGAATACGTAGATTTTCCAATGAATGCTTGAGTGTCGAGACAGTTTTCTGATCTTCCCTGCTAAAATATCCTTCGTCTTTCCACGTACACTCGGATTGATTTGAGTGACAGTTCGGACTTTTACCGGAAGAACCTGGAGTGGAATGAATTATGGACGGATTTATGTGGAGAATGGAGGAGGGAGACATTAGCCTTGTCTCACTATAGCCTTGAGATCTACGAAAACTGAATCTTCGAGATAAAGTATTCATTTTAAATGATTGTTGTTGATATATTCGCTAAAAACTTCGGAAAAAATTCTACTAAAATATTCGGAAAACTTCGGTTTTAATTTCTTCAAGCTTGAACCACATTTACCTGAATACACTTTCCTTTCCTAATGTGCTACATTTCTAAAATTGTAATCAATTTGGTTTACATAATATAGAAAACTTAAAATATTAGGTATTATGCTAATACCATATTCTATTATTAATATTTTGATATTAGTAAATTAGTTACTAATAGCATTTGTATTATGCTATTAGTAAGTAATTTACAATATCAGCTATAAAAAACTAGTATATATATATATATATATATATATATGTGCATATAGTATATATATATACACATGTATATATACATGTATATATACATGTATACATATTATATATACTTGTATATATACATGTATATTTTATATATATATATAAATAATAAAGGTTTAACGTCCGTTTCCTCATACAAGGATGATGTCATGGACGTCCCCCCATCACATGTCACTACAAATCGATTCACCCCAAACGATCTGAAAAAACAAGTGCTGAAGAGAAATAAAAGATCCTAAACAGTGCCTGTCCGGTGATAAAAAAGCAGTCAGGCAAGATGAAATAAAATCTATGATGGGAAGAGATGTGTTTTCAACTTACAACGGAAAGTGGAAGTAGTAGAACAAGCGAAGATCAGGAGGCAGAGAGTTCCAAACAGTAGGAGCGGAGAAAGAAAATGAACCTCTACCTAACGAAATTAGAATATTAGGAATTTTGAGCAGTTTGGTATCGGAAGAACGAAGCTTGCGAGAAGGTTGATATTGGATTAAGAGATCAGAAAGGTAAGAAGGTATATATATATATATATATGCATATATATATAATATTATATGTATGTATATATATATATATATATATATATATATATATATATTATGCTATTAGAATTCAACAAAAACGATATACATAGCTGGAATTCTATTGCCATTACTCTACCCTTACTGTCATAAACTAATAGTCCTTGATGCTATAGATAAATAACTACTATTTTACAAAGAATGATGAGAAATACAGTATTTAAATTTACATGTAAGTTTTTTATATGTTGAATATATGAAATTTTAGGCTAATTTTAAAATATTTCTTAATTAATCTTGCAGTGTACATGTAGTATAAATGTATCATAATTAATTGATCTTGCAGTGTATATTAGTATTAAAATAATTACATTTAAAAATGTAAAGTTCACAGTCTATAGAAATACAAAGAGATACTGTGTGGAGGAAGACCACTTACAGACTAAGACTTACATCGACTGCGGCACTAGTCTAGGACACCGCGCCAGTGCTCTTCTATCCGAGCTACTGTGTTAAAAGTAAAGTAAACACGCATTATAGTGAAACGATCAACTATGTTCATATCTATCACTTTTTAATACCACATGTTTAAACCGTTAGGCAATTTATTCCATTTTCCGTGTAACCAGTCCCGTGAATGTCCGAGATTTTACTCTCAGATCTGCGCAGCCGGGAATCGAACCCACGAGGGTTCATTACACCTCAGGATCTGTCATTTAATACTTCACAACGTTACCCCTACGCTATTAAGACATTCAATGATGTTTACATTCGCTAATAAGACATTTATGTTTCGGAGAATTGGCTGCTGATCAAATCTTGTAGATTGCAGGAGCACCTGTCTGCTCGTTAGGCAGTTAGTGTAATAGAAAGGGAATCGGTTACAAAAAGCATAGTGTAGTGTTCACGTTTTTTGTTTGGTATCGTTTAGTATCGTTTATTTGTTCATAACATCACCAATTATACAAACAATAGGAACGCGGATATAGTTAGATAAACAAAAAACAATACAAAAGTTTTATGTTTTTTTCAACTGCTGTGAATATCAAAACAATATGATAGAATCTTTGCAAGTGACGCTTCTATTTATGTTTTTAATGTTGTTGTTGAAATATCAATCAATATTAATTCTCAAGACATTATATTAATTCTTAAGACTTGTTGTTGTGTCTAATGTGTTGAAGAACTAGGAAGGACAGAATGGAAAATGAATATGTGAGGATGAATTTGAACGCTGAGGGGATCGGGGATAGGTTGGCTCAGTCGAGATTGAGATGGTATGGGCATACTGTGAGAAAGGCAGATGAGGATGTAGTAAAGAGAGTTTGGAGGGAAGAACTGGATGTTAAGCTAGAGAGAGGTAGACCACAATTTGGGATGCGGTAATTAAGAAGGACATGAAAAAGGGGAGATTGACTGATGATATGGTGTGGGACAGGGAGGACTGGAGAAAGTCTATTCGTATCCCGACCCTGGCTAAACTGGGATTTAAGGGAAGATGATGATGATGATGATAAAACAAATTGCGCTACATCCATAAATAACTGTAAATAATAATTTGCGACATTGATCTAAATATAACTTTATATACTTCTACTTGTTTTTATTTGGTAGGCCTACCCACGTGTTGGCCTACGTACTAAATGTTCTCTTGAAGTATGAATGAAATAGGCCATTTATACATTGTAACTTATATGTATCGCTAATACATGTAAAACTACTCCTTGAAGTAAACGTTTAAAGATGCTTGAAGTAATTTTTATTACTATTACTTTACTACTCCATAAAAAGATTACAGGGTAAATAAGATCGTTGTTCGTTACTGTAATGTAATTTAACTTCTGTGGTTACTTTTAAATTTGTATGATTTTGGATAGATTCTCATAAACTTATTGAAGAACTATGTAAAGTGGGACGTGCACTTCATTTTCTTTCTTGAAAACATGATCAGTGTTGTTAGGAACTTAACGATATTGCAGAAGTGGCCATAATATTCAAATAGTGTTGTAAATGAATGGGAAATTCTACTACTATATTACCTTTTTTTCATTTTGTTAAATATCTACTACGGCTTTAGTTTTCATTTAATTTAGTTAAATCTGATTTTTGCTACTCTTGAAATTACATGTAGGCCTACATGTACAAACCTTTAAGCCTACATTTTTATTAGTAGTGATTTATATATTGGTTTATAAAAATATCAAAATCATCTACACATTTAAAACAGTTCAATAATAGTAACTTTTTAATGAACTCTTCTTCTAAATTGTTTACCTTAAATTTGCAGCTCTTTTAGGATACTTCATAATTCAAAAGTTAAATTTAGTTAAAACCAAACACACAAAACTTAAGTATAATTTGCATGACTAAAGTTTATAACTTGAAGACTTTGATGCTCTAGCCGTCATTTGGTGAGATGAATTCTGGGTCAGGAGTGGACGTGAGTTTGGGGAGAAGAACAGGCATCTGGGTCAAGGTAAAGAAGAACAGGAACACCATCATCTTCTCTGTTGTTGCCGCCATCTTTGTTCTCGCGCTAATCATCTGGACTATGATGAGTGATTTTACGAAGAAGAAATGTTAACACCGCATTTACTGTATATATATAGAGGCCTATATATATATATATATATATATATATATATATATATATATATATGTATGTATATGTATATATGCATATATATCTTAGTGCACTGCCTACTGGCAGGTCCATGCCATGGTACATAACGCCTCCACTCTTCTCTGCCTTCCGCCTTCCTCTTCATTTCCACATATGAGTGGGTCTTTATATATATATATATATATATATATATATATATATATATATATATAGACTATAAAACAGGCCGATATATAATATATATATAGACCTTTATACATATTCTTATATGTATATATATATATTTTTATATATATATATACATACAGGGTGAGTAAGAAAAAGTGATGACACCTGCAAAAAGTTTGAATATCTCAGGCTATTGTCAATATTTTCAAATCAACTTTTAACAAATACTAAAGGACTAATTTCTGATAGGGTAGCCAATTTTCATAAATTTTGGTACATATATTGGCCAATTATAAAAGTTTCAAAAGAGAAACCACCCATTTATGAACGCACTGTAAATAAAAAATTTATTTTATTTTATTTTTATTTTAGCTCTGAAAAGGGTCCTTCTGGTGATTCAGAAAGAACCAGTTGTATCTGCTAGCATTACTGCCTATTCGATATGCTTTCCTCCAGTTGGTTTTCAGGACTGCAGCAGCTTTCAGAAGTCTAGGACAGCCTTGTTGATTCCAGCTTGGGTCACTCTTTCCCAGAGTGATTGTATCACTTCCTGCAGTTCTGTCCTGTTTTTAGGCTTCGACTGGTGTTTCTGATAGAGATGCAGCATGGTTCCCCAGACATAGCGAACCAGAGGATTTAGATCGGGAGAGTTTGGAGGCCATTCATTCTTCATGATGAAATGCGGATTTCTTTCACTGATCCATTCCTGTGCATGACGTGATGCATGAGAGGGAGCATCATCATGCTTATAGATGAAACCATTTGGTAGAAGAGCATTGCAATCATCAAACAGCTCGGAAAGTAAAGTATTGACGCAATACTGAGGATTCACCTATTACTTCTCGCCAATGAAGTGCAATTTGCCCTTACCGTTGTAGCAAACGCCAATTTTAGGTAAAAAATGGGGGGTTGCTCTGCTGAAACTTATATATCCGGCCAGTCCAGAGATTAAAATGGACAAAAAATTGGCCACCCCATCAACAATTAGTCCTTTAGTAATCGGCAAAAGTCTGCTTCGAATATATTAACAATAGCCTGAGATATTCAAACCTTTTGCAGGTGTTATCACTTTTTTTTACTCACCCTGTATATATATATATAATTGTATATATATATATATATAATTGTATATATATATATATATATATATATATATATATATATATATATATATATATATATATATATAGTATATATATAGTATACATATAGGCCTATATATATTATATATCGGCTTGTTTTATAGTCTATATATATATATATATATATATATATATACATATATATATATATTCCCCGTGTTGTGCTCGGGTGTGGTTGGACCACTGCAGAATTGGGCAACCGCAAACAATCTGCCACGTGTACGTAAGAGGCGACTAAAGGCAGGAGCTGAGGATTGCAAGAGGGGACCCACCTCACCATGAAATATTTTCCCCCAGGATTAAGTGGTAATTAATCCACCAAACTGAGGAAGGCTACGAGAAACCACCTCAGAAGCCATATTTTCACAAGCTATAGGTTACATAAGGTATGGGTAAGGCACAGACTTTGTGAAGGGATTAACTTGTTGATCTAAGGAGTGCTCTTATGGAGCGAGAAAACTGACTTTGAGTATGAATATGTACCTTGATCCTGCCACTTGGCAGGGCACTGAAGAAGATATATACATGTATATAGTAATCAACATATCTTACATGCTATTATGAAATGGAAAGTTTTGCTCGAACCTACCCTCCCGTCATGTTCCTCTAATATCCATTGAAATCAAATGTTTTTCCGTTTCATTCTCTTATTCTTCCTTTAAATTGTTTTCGTCTTTCTTCTCATTTTCTTTTTTCTTACTTCTATTCCTTTGTAATTCTCTATTCAGTTAGCGAACACACTTTCATAGACCTCGGTCTTCATTTGGTCTATCCATAGGCGATTTCTGCACGATGATCTTGGTATGATAGTAGTTGTATCATCTATTTGCTACTGGTTTCTAGTGGTGTGCAACTGATATTAGTTGTAGATTCCGCTTGAGATTTCCTCGCTTGACGAACCGGACGTTAAATCAGCGCATCATACTGTAGTTCCAATGGATGAATAATGAAGAACTAATTGGAAAGTCCACTCGCATCTCTCAGTGTACCCCACTAGGAACTCCAAAGAGTCGCTTAATAATCGTAAGAAACCGTAGTTTGTATCACCTACATGTATATCTAGAGATTCTAAGCGATATATCTACTGAGCTTGATTGAAAACTATTCTCAGTACACTACTCCGGAAAGAACTTTCGCGAGGTTTATAGTTTTTGATAATTTATTAAATGGTATAAGGACAGCTGATGTCGCAGAATCATTGTTCATTCGCTTGGTGGCTATATTCCCGTGACTAAAACTTTAGCTGTTTGTCTTAAAGATGCACTCATTCGTATCACCTTTCAGATTCACTCATGACGAACTCATCCATATTGATAATTAACTTTGACAGAAAATTAAAAATACCCCGACTGTAATCGGCCACTAGTTACAGAGAGAGAAAGGGAGAGAGAGATAAAGAGAGAGAGACAGAAGCACTGACAATGCATGCAAATTTTTATATACAATATATTTGACAAGTTGAATAAATCACATCAACAAAATTTGAAGAACCTATATATGATGCGGACAGTCCTGGTAGGTAGTTAAAATCGCAAGTATCAGGCCCTAGGCATAAATAATTTTGCAATTGTGTGTGGTATTTGTTTCAGTTCACTAGAAAGGATTCTTTCAGACCGTCATAGAGGGCCCGAGGAAAAGATTTACGAAAGAAATTATACAAACTATGTAACGCCGCCTCCTCGAATTCTGTTGCCAATATCGATGTTCCTTCAACTAGCGATGTCGTCAATCAATCAATTTGTAGAGTCATACGTGTGTAGTGTCATTCCACTGGACCGATAATAAAGTGAAGTTAATGCTAAGCAGTAAATATAAATTTAACGTCTATATCCATTTCACAATAGATACTCCCAAATACGGTCCAGCTCAAATTCGGACCGATGACCAACTGTTTCTCTGGCAGGCGTATTATACATTCGGTCATCCATCTGGTACATACAATTTAACAGTGCAATATATACCCTGATAATAATGCTAAACTTTCATTTATTGCGATTATTGCGAATAGGTACTATTTTAAGAAAAATGACACACCGTAAATCATAGACAGGACAACTTTGTTAAGTATCTATTATCTATTTGCATATTTCGTATCCGTATACCGGTAGTATATGAGCAAACAGAGTAGATAACAGTTGACCATTAGCTTGCATGTACATTTTATGGGGACGTCAATTACGAAATATACATTTCCTGTTTACACAGTAGCTTTTTGCATCATACATGTGTTGTGCATTCTTTAACCAGTCTTTGTTTGTCTCATCTGTATTCTGATGCTCCATTTATTAGGCCTATGTGCTCAACTGTCCAGGCATTTATTGTAAAAGGGAAATATTTTTTATGCTGAAATCAGATAATGTAAATAATGTTGAATTTTCTTTAGCATTGTATGCATATTTTTTGTCAGCACGCGTAGCGTTTACGATTTCTAATATAAACTTATCTTTATGTTTATATTTATTGCTGGCTGTTTAATTTTAGCTAATTATATTTTCTCATTTCATATTTTAATTCAGTGATAAATGTTTCTAAAGAATATTTAATCGACAGAGATGATTTGTTAATGATATAAAATATATACATGTAGGTGAACCTAATCAATGAACAATGAACCTAAATGTATTGTCATAACATAATGTATTGAGATTTATACAGCTAGTGTGTGTGAGAGGAGAGAGAAAGAGAAAGAGAGATAGAGAGAGCAGGCATTCGTACAAATGAAATGAAATATACAACATAAGTATTCTTTATGTCTTGAACACACAGTATTAAAGTAATATATATTTTCCTAAATTACTATTTAACTATAGAAAGAGTGTAACGTAAAACACTTTTAGATTTCTTTCTCTTTATTCATGCCTTCACATTTCATGATTACTTATCCTCCTGGCCTACAACTAAGTGCACTTGTATTCGGGCCATTCCGATTAATCACAAGGAAAGAAAACAGGAACTTTGTTAAGTTCACTGATATAAATCGACTTAATTTTCGTGTGTATTTATTCTTGGTACACCCGGTATGATTATTACATGAACAACGATCAGAACTATATCATCTGAATCGATACGAGGCCAGAGACTTACTCAAATGATCATCGCTGTGGATCTAATTCACACTTGTTCTATTAACTCCATTGCATCATTATCACCACAATCATCATCTTCCATTGAATCCCAGTCTAACTAGAATCGGGAGAACTTCAGAAAATTTTATATCAATTTTTGGAGCCAAGGCATTCACCAGCCGAATTTCTCTTCTGACGTTGGTTTGGATCTGAGTGCTTTGTCGCCTTTTGCGATATGTGCAGTCCCCAATTGGTCTATTCTTCAGCAACCAGGACACAACACGGCTAAAGCTGTTAAGTAATTTCCCGTCACAAATCTCCCATAGAATTTTTTTTAAATTCGTTTAGAATCTACTGAAGACATTGTTAGAGTTCGACGAAGCGAAACAATGCAATAGCCCGGATTCCTTATCAAGTTACTGCTGAAGTTCCTGACTTGGAACATCTCATTTGGGTGCGATGAATGCATGTGGATGTGACAGAACTTCAGGGAATCTTTTGCACAAAGCATCTGGCTGGTAGAAGATTATCCTAGGAGCTGCATGATAAATCAACAGCACGATAAATCAACTAAGTTTGATTTTAGTTTAAATGAATTTGAAAATTGAAAATTAAGTTAAAATTAAGGAGAAAAATAAGAGTTTATTAGTTTACCGACTGCTGTCTTTTAGTGGCTGATGCATATTGTAATGGCAGCTGTATCACGCCAGAAAAAACAGTGACTGCGATTAATTAAATATTACTGGCTTAATTATGCTTCGGGTTCAGATACTGGCTTTTAAAAGAGATTAACGGCTTTATTCCTCACACTGCTGTCAGCTGCGCGATGGTATTGCTAACAGCCGCTTTATTAGAATATTATGGCTATAGTGGCAGATAAAAATATGGCCTGGAATAGCCTACTATTCTTTAAACTGAAGTTTTGAGGTGCAATATTAAATAATAACGCCAAACCTATAGAGCTCTAGAATACTGTGGAGTCACCACAAAGCACCACATGAATATTGATAGCCAATTGAAAACGTTTGAACAGTCGCGTTAACATTAGAGTGAAATGATCAACTATGGTGATATACATGTAAATCACTTTAAATGCTGTTTGCTAAAACCGTTTTGCTATTTAATCCGTGTATGTTCGAGATTTTATTCTCTGATCAGCGCAGATGGGAATCGAAACCAACGTGTTCAATTCACCTCAGGATACGACATTTAAAATTTCATGGCGATATCTGACGCCTCTACACACTGCGCTATTGAGACATTCTACTGCATGGATAGTCCTACCTAGCCTTAACAAGGATCACTTTGAAAGAGATATCACAGTGAACTTACAGCTGAACAACTCCTTCTCCGGATTGTGTGAACTTTCTGTTTCTTGATTTTCGGAATTAGGTCTTATGAAAACGTGCGGATGAGTAAGGACTTCCGGAATTTTTTGACATAAAACGTCAGGCTGATAAAATTCAATTCGGGCTCCTGTATAAATAATAAATTATTATATCTTCACCATTTTATAGTTTAAAAACATAATATTATCACTATTTTAACAGAAACAATTTTAACGGTATATAAATTTAAATCATTGTCAATTAATGAGTTTAAAATCATAATTTATGAAATTAATAGGAATCTCAAACTGGAAAACTTTGCTATACATTTGTGGCAGCATATTTACATTGTTTATGTGCCTGCGGATCAGTATGTGCGGGGTTTAAATCCTGGGCTCTCCCGTTACTGACATCGCTTTCGAGTTAGGAAACTGACGTTAGCATAAGCTTTTTACTTTTTAGCATTACCATTTAATATTATATTACAATTTCATATTATAAGTACATGTTATTTAATAACACAAACAGAGTACAAAAAGAGAAAGTGATGCCTAGAGACTGGAGGCAAGCCAAGGTGATTGCAATTCCTAAACCGGGTAAGGATCCAAAATGTGCATCTAACTACCGCCCGATTTCACTGCTGAGTGTAGGTTTTTGAAAGAATCATTCTTCGACGAATCTAGCCAATCGTAGAGAATATATTACCAATTGAACAAGCTGGTTTTCCTCCTGGAAGATCCACTTCCGATCAAGTCCTAGCCCTAACGACCTACATTGAGAAAGGTTTTCAAGAAGGTCTCAAAACAGGTGCAGTATTCCTTGACCTCACAGCATCGTACGACACTGTATGGCATAAGGGTCTGCTAGTAAAGCTCTTAAAATGTATGCCACAATGGTTCGCAGATATAGTGCATACGTTTATGAAGGACAGACGTTTCAGAGTTCGTATGAACGACGGGAATAGTCGATGGAGGAATCAAATGAGCGGTCTCCCACAGGGATCTGTTCTCTCTCCTACCCTATTTAACCTTCACATCAGTGACCTGCCTCCGACTACTGCGCGACAGTTCGCTTACCCGGATGATATTTGTTGCGCTGTCCAAGGTCGAACATTTGGAGAAATCAAGCGTTCATTAAATAACGATCTGTTGCTGATGACTAAACATCTAAAGAAATGGCGTCTCATTCCAAGCTCCACAAGAACAGTCATAAGTGTGTTTCATCTCCATAATGCTAAAGCTAACTACAAGCTCAATGTGTCTATGGATGGTATACAGTTACCCTTTGATCCTCTACCGGTTTATCTTGGTGTAACGTTGTATCGTACGCTGTCGTTCAAGGAGCATTTGAGTAAAACGGCAGCAAAAATAAAGTCAAGAAATAATCTG
Organism: Enchytraeus crypticus; assembly: GCA_905160935.1. Taxonomy (NCBI): domain Eukaryota; kingdom Metazoa; phylum Annelida; class Clitellata; order Enchytraeida; family Enchytraeidae; genus Enchytraeus; species Enchytraeus crypticus. The sequence continues at coordinate 403,420 of CAJHZI010000497.1, read as the reverse complement.
TTGCAGAAATTGGCGGGAACAACCTGGGGCGCGGATGCAGTCACACTAAGAATATCAGCGATTGCTCTGTTCTAATCGGTGGATGAATACTGCTCTGCATCATGGGAACGTTCGCCTCATACAAAACTCGTCGATGTGCGTCTCAATGACTCCATGCGCATAGTTTCTGGGACAATCAAATCGACTCCAACGCCGTGGCTCCCAGTTCTTTGTAACATACTGCACCCTCATATCCGTCGTAAGGAGATAACACACAAGCAACTGCGGGTCCGTGAAAATCGTGCCCTCCCTTTATCACTGGACTTGTCTAATCATCCTCCGAAGAGACTCAAATCTCGATATCCTGTTTGGGAGATACTGCAGCAATGTGATCCCTTGGCGTCTATGTCCCAGTGGAGATTAGAGTGGTCAATCGCTGATGTTAGAAACCACCATCTGGTTCAGGATCCGTCTCAAGCGCTACCAGGAATGAATCTCTGCAGAGGAAGTTGGTGCCATTTGAATCGTTTCCGTACGGGTCATGGTAGATGCAGAGAAAGTGAGTTTCGCTGGGGAATTTGTGATTCACCGCTTTGCGACTGCGGCCAATCGCAACACATGAAACATATCGTTGAGGAGTGCCCTCTATCCCGCCTACCGGGTGGACTGTTTACGCTAAGTTGCCTTACAAGTGAAGCAACTATCTGGATTAACGCATACGCTAAATAAAATAACACAAAAGTAGTCTTGCATGTACAATGTACGTCTATAATTTATGTTGAAATTTCTTAACTAAAGGATTTGGTAACAAACCTGAAATACATGCATAGGCCTATTAGTCGACCCTAGTTCAACAAACACCAGTCTCATAATTAATTAAATTTTGCTGCGGGACATTTCTAGTCAACATATCTTTGTAGCTCAATGCCCTGTTTTTAAAAGTAAGGCTTTTTCACGGACGTCAAGATTGTTAGCATGACTGGATGCGCCTGCCAACCAAACGGCAGATCCATTGCAAACAATTATTCTGACTCATCCAACTGCTCAGAGTTTCCTTTTTGTTTTTGTCTATCATCTATTATTCATTGTCAGCTCTTTTGAAAGCATTACTTTAAGATTGTCTCATTATAAAGCATTACTTTAAGAATGTCTCAATAGCTAACGGGTTACGTCATGAAGTCTTAAATGACAGGTCCTTAGCTGAATTGAACTCTCGTGGGTTCGAATCCCAGCCGCGCTGATCTGAGAGTAAAATCTCGGACATTCACTTGACTGGTTCTACGAAAAATGGACTAAATTTCCTAACGGATTTAACATGTGGTATTAAACAGTAATATATATCAATATAGTTGATCATTTCACTATAATGTATGTTTACTTTTAGTTTTTTTACTTCATGATTAAGCGATAATCGCTCATTTAAAGAGCGTTTATTTAGTATCAAGGACCTTCTACAGTCGCGATTAAAACCTAGATGTAGTAAATAATTTCTCACCGTTGAAAATGGAGCCAGGTTGTTGGTTGTTAGAAAATGGAAAAATGTAGTTGTCATTTTTATCTCCATCTATAAAATGCAAGCAAACAAGTTAAACAACATCTTGAAATCCAACAATAATTTTCTGATATAGCAATAAATATATAGGCATACCAGCCAACACTGCATAAAAACAGTATACGCACAAATTAATTTTAAAATAATAATAGCAAGATTTACCATTATTTATCAGTCAGAACTTCATTTATCTAACTATAATTTCAAATTGTCTCTTGCTAAATATTGATGTCTGAAAATTAAAATAAAGCATTATGTTGAGCTTAGACCGCAGTATCTAGGAATTTACCTTCCTTATCCACAGATTAAAAGTTCAAAATTAGACAACCAGCCGCTGCCAATGTTTTTGTTGCAGGAAATTGGCGTTAAACTAGACTATTAGCTTTTAGCTTAGGCGCCTTTTATAACTTAAATTGCGATAAAGGGAATACTCAGTTACCAACTTACCGCAATATAAAATTTATCCTAACACTATCCTGACCCCAACTAAACTAGAATTCATGAGAAGAAGATGAAGAACAGCGGTTCAATCCTTTAGATACTTACCGAGATCACCAATCTTGCTGCTGCTCAGTGCCACATCGTTATTTACTGAAGACTGGCTTGATGTTCTGTATTGAAAGCTTGAGCCGTCTTCTGAATTGCCATCGGTTGCAACACAGCTTGCCATTTTATCCCCACTCGAATCAATATCGGGTGCTGATGATACCGGTTGATCACTTGGTTCTGAGTGTATACATGGAGGCATACTAAAAATACCTCCGTTCCCTCCATCTTCATCAACGTCATCATCAACAGCATCGATATCAAGGACATCTCCCACTATTTCGTCGCCTCCGAATTTTATAATTAAATTAAGAGCTCTTCTCTCTAAGTCACTTGTGGATCTCTTTTGGCTGGTTTGATCCTTAGTGTTAGGTATATTAGAAAAATTCGCACAGATCTTGTTATCCCTGGTAGTTTCTGCTGCAGTTGAATCTGTGCTGGAGTTGTCGTAAGATATTGCATTATTACAGTCAATGGTAATTAAATCATAGGTCTCGTCAATAATAATGCCTTCAGAATTCACTTTTACATTGCTTTCTGCTCTTAGGATAGGAACGGTAGGAGCAGATGAGTTAAGAGCATGTGAGTTATGAGCAGGTGAGTTAAAAGCAGATGAGTTAAGTGCAGGTGAGTTAAGAGCAGGTGAGCTAAGAGCAGATGAGTTATGAGCAGGTGAGTTAAGAGCAGATGAGTTAAGAGCAGATGAGTCAAGAGCAGGAGAATTAAGAGCAGGTGATTTTATCGCGCCAGCTTCTGTTGTAGAACTTTGCCGATGCTCTTTGAGATGCTGTCCACAATCTTTTTTATTTTCGGATTCTTTTTCCACATTTCCTCCAACAGCGATCCGGGGTGGAAGCCGAAGAGTCGCTGGTAGAACGACGTTAGTTGGACTCTTCTTGACATTAATATGACCTTCAATCCTTTGAATAGTTTCGTAACCATCATAGTTATCTGCATCATCACGAGTGTTTGCTGAATCAGAGGGTATTAAGAGGCTTCTTGCAGTCGGCAGCAAGCGTTGAGTCGCTATTTCCTTCTATAACAATAATAGATATGAACATTTAAATTCAACGAGTAACAATAACTTAATGGTATACTAATGTAAGCAATGGTATCTCTTACTGACTACCATTATGCTGTACTATGATATATATATATATATATATATATATATACATGTATATACTGTATATATATATATATATATATATATATATATATATAGAGAGAGAGAGAGAGAGAGAGAGAGAGAGAGAGATGAATATGATTATTTTACTTTGATTATTTTCAAAAACACTCAACTATGCAATAATACACACTAGGTCGTCAAAGAGGTTAATAAAAACCTTATAACCTATCTAGCTGACTACCCATCATGCATAGAAAACATAGAAGCTAAATAATTTAATATGCAAACTAAAAATGAAAAAATGCATATCATAGATACATGTATGTATATATATATATATATATATATATATATATATATATATCGTCTAACAGAATTTAGACGCAGTGTGCACATATATAATATAAATATACTATATAGTGTACCGATGCATACTCTGAACAACTATGGCATATGTATAGTACCGCTGCATGCTACGTAATACCCTTATTTACCATATCATAGCATACTATGAAATCCTATGGCATACCGAACTGTTGCATACGTACTATATTGTACTATGGCATAAAGTACCTCTGCTTACTAAGTAATAATATTGCATACCGTAAAGCAGCATATAATAATAAAGGTTTAACGTCCGTTTCCTCATACAGGATGATGTCAGGGACGTCATATTATGCAATACTAAGGCATACCGTGTCCCTGAATACTATGCTGTACTGTGGCATACAGTACCGATACATATTATGCAGTACTACGAGATACCATGTCGCTGCTTACTATGCAATACAATGGCACACCACACCGCTTCATAATATACACTACTATGGCATCATAGTGCCGTTCCACACAGTGCAACACTATGGCATGCCGTGTCGCTTCTTACAATGCTGTACTAAGGCATACCGTACCGCTGTATACTATGCTGTACTATGACATAACGTACCGTTGCATACTACAATATTAAGATATATCATACGTATAATTTATTACTATATTGCATAGTGTACCGCAATAGCACAGTATAGTATGCCATGTTACGCAGACGGTACCGCTGCATACCTTGCATTACTACACAGCATATCGTATCGCTGCTTACTTTGCAATATAATTGCATACATAGTGCACCAAACTATGCAAAACTGCAAACTAATCAGTATTATGACGTACCGCACCGCTGAATACTATTCTGTACCACGGCCTGTCGTACTGCTGAATACTATGCTGTGCTGTTGCCGTGTCATAGCAATAGAACCAATACGGTATGGATGCCATAGTTTTGCATACATAGAATGCAGTGGTACTGTGTGCAGTACAGTAATGCACAGTATGCAGTTTTATGTGTCCATTGCATATGCACTTTCACATAGGCCTATATAGCATATACATGTATATGCTACTGTGTGTATATATATATATATATATATATACGTATACATGACAATATCATATCAAATTTTCTCAATCAACTATCAATACCACTAGGTGTATTAGATACGTATTAAGGTATGCATAGCATAGAGCGATAAGGATTGCATAGCATGAAGATGTATGGTATGCATAGCATAGAGCGGTATGGTATGCAATATAATGTTCTGAAGTTAGTGCGAGAAAACACACATAGAGACATATAGAACGTAATTATGCAATGCTGAAACTAAAGAAAAATAGCCTTAAATAAATATATACGATTAATTAATTAATTAATTAATTAAATTAAACTTTAAAGATAAAATTACAACTCAAAACTTGATTTATAATAACCGGAGTTAGACAATGACGAATGGGCTCATAATAATCTCCTTCTCGGGTCCTGGAGTTATCTGGAATTGAGTAAAACAAAGCATCAAAATTATTGCAGCTTAGTATGAACTGTATTGTTTAATTGAAATGATATACATCTCTATTTTAACTAATTATTATTTTTGGGTTACTAAAGAAATTTTATTGATTAATTTTCACTTAGTAGTAAATTGATTAAATAAAAGGTCAGTATTTTTAGATTTGAAAGCCAGAGATTCTTTCAAGACATAAGAATGCGTTGAAAATCAAGTAGGTTAAATTCAGAACCATGGAAGTCACAGAGGATTTTAATGAAAGTGATTATTATACCTGAATCATTTGTGGACAATGCAGGGAGTTTTGCTGGATTATGAACAGCACAATTTTCTATTCAGTTAAGTAAGTATAGGAGTAGCAGCGAAAATGTACCAGTAGAAAATTAACGTATCGTTAAAATCTTAAGTAATTTTAAACAACACCGTAAAATTTGGTTAGCATGTTATGCATTCTGTTTTTTTCTCTGGACTAATACAGAAGAAAATTTACTGTTATTGGTACCATATGTTTAGGTGTTAAAATGCACCATTGAATAGTAATGCAGTCAACTGTGCCTCTCTTAGTGCACTGCCTACTGGCAGGTCCATGTTACATAACGCCTCCACTCTTCTCTGTCTTCCGCCTTCCTCTTCATTTCAACATATGAGTGAGTCTTTAAATCATCTAGCAATCTCAATCTTGGCCTGCCCCTGCCTCTTTTTCCTTCCATTCTACCTTCAACTGTGCCATGATTAAATATTACGTGATGTCACTAATTTTCTAAACAACACATTTGCCAAATTATCGCACATTAAATTTCGATATTTTAAGGAAAAAGAACAGGAATTTTGCATATAGGCAATCCATTATTTAAATTGAATACTAAATTTATTTGCATTTAATCAATCAATCACTTACGGTCTTCGGAGAAGTTGTTCGATACAGTACATCCTGGGTTGCCTTTGTTTCGTGACTTGCAGCAGTCATAGTGAGGAATCTCACAATCGTCTCTAAAAATACCAGGATGGTATTTATTTGGCCAACCGACGTCGGTAGAATCTCGACAAAAAGATCTGATCTCATCCAAGTACCTCCATTTCTCATATCGACTGGATGCTTGCAGGTACTCGATACCAACTTGAATTCCAACGTCAGCATTTTCTATTTGATAGACGAGCTGACAACAGAGTATATGGCATCCGTTTAAACAAAATTTATGTATTTAAAAAGTCATCTATAATTATAATTGTAATTATAATTATAATTGGAATTTTGATTTTTGCACGTCGCTGGACCGTCGCTGATTTTGCTCTTCGGCCTGAATTAGGCTCAAATAGGCCTACTGGAAAATCAATATAAATCAATACCGGATGATGTCATTGACGACAACAGTATTCTCATTTGTGTTGTTGTTGTTATTGATACAATTATAATTTTAAGCTATCTTAATCAGATCAGATTATATATGTAGTATGGGCGGGTACAACAGTAGGCTATAAGTGGTTCAGAAAAAACCATTCAAACTGTACCTTTTAACAGAATATTATTTTCAAGTTTGAATTTAAAACTTACTAGTTTAAGCCTAAAATATCTTTGACGAATAAACAAAATCAGACGCAAGTGAAGAAGGTGTGAATCTTGTGAATATTTCTTCATCAATAGCAAAAAGACAGCCTGACGGGCTAATTTAAGAGGTGACGCACATTGTGCAACTACCTAATAAGAGTTCATTAACCATGCTATTAGATTCTGGAAAGCATTTAACGTTCTATAATTAATTTGCAGCAAAATTAAAAGAATTAATTGTAAGCTAAACAATTATTTAAATTAAATTTAAATAATTTACTTTTTATAGTACTACAACAGAATGGTTTTATATGTTGATAAGAGAAATCAGAGGAAATCATTTCCATAGGGCGATCTCTAACTATATTCGGACAGGGTTCGAACTAAAGAGCAATCTAACTCGCATCATTTGCTGACATATCAATTGCTGACTCACATCAATTGTTGACTCACATCAATTACTATCTATACTAAGATCACTAACTGCTGAATATGCAATAGAACAATTTGTAGTTTCTGAGCATTCAACTTGTTATATATATAAATATATATATAAACAGTATATTTAAATATGCATACACGTATATTACGTATATATATATACAGTATATATATATATACATATATATATATATATATATATATATATATATACAGTATATATACAGTATATACACATGTGTATATATATACTGTATATATAATAGGCCCATTTATTTGTAGTGGTTTGAAATAAATAAATAAATGTATAGCCTAATAGATCTACAGTAAATTCACGAACGCCCTCAGTGGTGATTGGTTCATTGCTATTTATACAAATTAATGCAGGATGACTAGAAAACGAAATTGATGCAATGAGTTAAAAATAAGTGCAGTTAGCTCCAGTCAGAACTAATGAGCTTATCGACTATTAGAACTTGCCGAAATTTTTGCGACTTGTCGAAATTACCTTTTCAAGATTTTCTTCAGATATCTTTTTTATTAATTATTATCTTTGGCCAGTACTGCAGTTCCTTTGTGTCGATTCCAGTATATATCGATCACAGGGTGGCATCAAGGCCTAAATTATAATTTTTGTACTGCCAGTGCTTATTAAATACCACAAGTTACAAGCCTTGAATTAAAAATGTAACATTTTAATTAATACATATAATCATTGATTATGCTTTCACTATAATGTGCTTTTAAGCACGTCTTTAGTAATAAAAATATTAATTTTCTTACCTGAAAAACATTATCCTTTTGTAGCATAGCAGGATTTGTGTCCTCTACATTTATGATCTGTTGTCCATAAATTGAGAATTCAACGTTTGCTTTGAATTTCGATATCGGCTATAACAAATAAGAACAAAACAAATCTTACTGTAAAGTAAAGTAAAAAAGTAAACACGCATTATAGTGAAATAATCAACTATGTTGACATCTATCGCTTTTTAATACCACATGTTTCAACCGTTAGGCAATTTATTCCATTTTCCGTGTAACCTGTCCAATGAATGTCCGAGATTTTACTCTCAGATCAGCGTGGAAGTAACAATAGTTTTTGTAGTGAACAATATTTTATATCTGGAATATTAAAATACAATTTCAATCTGAAAGAAAATTACGATCATTAAGTAATCTTTCAGTGTATAGTAGAACTATGTAATATGTGTCATTTAATTTAAATTAATATTTTATAGCAAGTTAATCCATTCACCATGGGCTTCACTTTAATGTAGCCCATAAAGCGAGAAAAATATGACTTCCGTGGCAATTCTTTTTGCCTAATCTTGCGAATCATCTAGTCTGCCGGACGTATAACTGGAAAGGTAGTTAAGGTATTGGAAAGGTATTGGCATAATAAAATATTATAATATTATATTATATTACATAAAATACACGTATGCAAGTAGTATCATAATTAATTCATCATCATCTACCCTTAGGCCTAAATCCCAGTTTAACTAGGCTATGCCTTCTACGACATGTGCATATTTATTCGGTTGGTCTATTCTTCTAGCAACCAAGACACAACACGGGGAATACATGTATATTATATAATATCAAAATATCATAATAAACTAAAAATAATATAACATCATAATTAATTTTATTATATATATCGTCGTACAGTAGTAGTGCAACTCAAAATTTGTTACGGACAATTATTTTCATACTTTTACCAAACGGTGAAATGTCGATTTACCGGTAGCAAATTTAAATTGGAAAATTTTCTGAATTCTAGTCAGTAGGTTACAGTTTCGAGTAAGGAGGAAAGTGATGTTAAGTATTTCTTTAGTGTGAGTTACAATCTTGCTATTAACAACCGTTCATGTGTACTGTATCTATACTTCAAGCGGCTTTAAAATAGCGTATAACTTTCGGAGAAAACTTTGTAAGTGGCGGAATATTTTCTGTTTCCTCTGAAAAACTACAATATATCCAATTCAGTAACTCCTTTCTCATGTATTAACAATTAATCTAAGAGATTTTAGCAGTCCTCGTATTGTGTCCTTTTGTATGAAACGTAGACCAACCGGTGACTGCGCGTGTCGTAGAAGGCGACTTTAGCATTAAGATCCAAACCAAAGTCACAGAGGCCATTTGGTTGATGAGTGTCAAGGCTCCAGAAATTGCTATAAAAATTTCTAAAAAGAAAGGAAATATAGGGAAGTGACTGATTGTATGATGTGGGACAGAGAGGAGTGGAGAAGGTCTATTCGTATCCCGAACCTAGTTAAGCTGGGCGAATATTCTTCTAGGAGAAGAAGCCCGTTTGTCTCATTTCCACCTTCCTATAGTGAAGCCAGCCCTCCATCAATACACATGTATCAGCTGAAGGGATGAGGATGATGATGATAATAAATAAGAGATCTTAATAGTAGCCACTACTTAAGAAACTCAAAAGTAATATAAAGGTAACTTTCCGAAGGAGCTATGTAAACAAACTAACCAGTTTGGTCGATGCCTTGGATATAAATGCGAGAAACTTCTGTGAAGTGTTTTCATTTTTAAACAAAAGCAATCGTCCGTCAGTGTAGATTTCCTTTTTTGTAGATTTCTTAGAAACAGTCAGTTTTCTTCTCGATACTACTCCGGATTTGGATAGCAACAGAAGATTATGTGTGGTTAGTAGTTTTAACACAGTATCGCTGCATGCTCCGTCCTCCAGTAGCTGCCTTCCACCGTCACTTGCGGCGAACAAGAAGTTTTGTAGATTCTGAGCCATGAAGAACACTAATGATGAATTTTACACCTATATTATTTAAAACCTATATTATTTTAGATATATATTATTTCATAACTGATAACAATTTTAGATTCTGATAATGCCTATTTAAGTTTTAGTCACGCGTTCATTGATGTAATTACTCTGTGAAATTTTGTTAAATTGAATAAAACATACATGTATTTCTCTCTTTCTCTCCTTAACTATATTATTTTAGACCTATATTATTTTAGACCTATATTATTTTAGACCTATATTATTGTAGAACTAGATAATTTTGGAACTATACTATTTTAGAACTGTATTATAATAGCAAACAATCTGCAGCGCGTACGTAAGAGGCGACTAAGGCAGGAGCTGAGGATGGCAAGAGGGGATCCACATCACCATGAAATATTTTCCCCTAGGATCCAATGCTAATTAATCCCATCTAACTGAGGAAGGCAACGGGAAACCAGCTCAGAAGCCACACTTTTCCCAAGCTATAGGCTACATAAGGTCCATACCTTATGGTCCATAGACTCCATACCTTATAAGGCATAGACTTTGTGAATGGATTGACTTGTTGATCTAAGGAGTGCTCTTATGGAGCGAGAAAGCAGACTTAAGTATGAATATGTACCTTGAACCTGCCACTTGGCAGTGCACTGAAGAGAACCTACAATATATATACTGCATATATGATCTAAACTTTTAAATATACATTATCACGTATTAATAATATAATATTGTTATATAGCCTAGTATAGCCTAGTATATACTACGAATTCTAAAATGTTGATCTTAGTTGACCTTCTTTAATGAATGAAAATTGCAAGCGTTTAAAGAGGCTAATTCAATAAAATAATGTAACTAATGATCATCCATGACAAGGCAAATTTTTGCAATGTAACGCATTAGGTACAGCATTGAACCAGTTTGACCATCTAGTGCTTATAAATTTATGTCAAATAAATTTAAAATAAGTTTCTAATTTCTTTAAATTGTGCCATAAACGTGCAAGAGGGCATTAACATTTTCATGTAATAAGAATACAGTTGAGATCGTTTAACCATGCATATAGTCAAGGATTGGGACTGTATGATGTCTATTGGTACACTATTTCTTAGAATATAAATCATAAAATTCTTTTCAAGGATACAAATTAAATACTAATATGGCTGTGCGTTTCACCCCCCTAAGTACATTAACCATGTACACCCAACCCAATGACGAGCTTCTAAACATTGCAAAAAGTTTCAAAATTAAAAACAAAGTATTCCGGCAAAAAGTAGTATTGAAATTCAACTATCTTGAGTTACTCGCGATAGACTAAAGAAGTAAGGAGAATTCCTTTATTTACTAATGGTGTCCTAACAGAGCCTGTATGGTTCGCAGCTATATGCACACGTTCAAACTTGAAGTCTAGTAATACGAATATTAGTATTAGGCCTATAGTTAAATCATAAGACCCACCACATCGAGGCTTCTGTGAACATTGATCTTAGGTTTCTATGCTGCGCAATAATTGCAAGCAAGGAGTGGCCATTGAATGAGTTTCGATTTGGAATGTTTTTGGAACGCTCGAAGATATGACACAATATGCAGACTATTTCTTAAAATTAATTACTGTATTATTAATAATTCCCCGTGTTTTGTTTGAGTTGTTTTAAGATTAGATCAATCGGATACTGCATGCGTCGTAGAAGGCAACTAAAGTACATGTACTAAGATCCAAATCAAATTCAGAAAGGGCATTCGGTTGGTGAGCGTCAAGGCTACAGAAATTTGTTACAAAATTTTTAAAAGCGAATGAAAGAGGTGAGAGGGGATTGACTGATGATATGGTATGGGGCAGAGAGGAGTGGAGAAAGTCTATTCGTATTCCGATCCAAATTAAACTGAGATTTAAGGGAAGATAATGTTTATGACGATGATGATGTTGTTGATGTTGTTGTTGATGATGATGATGACGATGATGATGATTATGATAATGATGATGATTACGATGATGAATATGATAATGATGATGTAAATAATAATAATAATAATAATAGTAATAATATGATGATGTCAATGAATCAATAAAAATATAATCAGTCAATCAATAATCAATTTCGCAACTTTTTTACTTATAAATACAAAAATATGTCCAGATTATGCCAGAAATTGTGGGCTACTATTGGAAAGTCGACAGAGCCAACCACATTCATTAAGTGTGATTGACTCTGAGCCATTCAAACCACTCTCATGGAGGCAAATGCCTTGGTTTTCAGAAAAGTTACTTAATAGATCTAGGCTTATTTAAATATCCGTATCTAGCTTAGAAAATCATTTTAGTTCAGAGAATTTTCCACGAAAATTTATTGAGTGCTGCTTAGAACAGAGAAATATATCCAGTGAAAATAATAGTTGGAGATGGAAGCAGATTACAAGGAGGATTACATGAATGCCATGTTTATTTTTAAACTTGTTGATCGATGGAGTGCTCTTTAAGAAGACCGCCAGTAGAAGTATACTGTATATCTAGAAATATTTGTTTTTCCAAAATAAAAAAGGAGAAATTGTGAGATAGTGTACAAAATAGGCTTAGTTATATTTATTGGTTGAAATATGACCAAAATGATAAGTAAAAGTTTACAAGTAAAGGTCTCTTATATTAAACAGAAAAGAATTCCAATTAGTCTATATAAATATTATCACAGACTAAAATATATTTTTTATTTAAAAAGCCTAAAAGATAAATATTATAACAGACTAAAATATATTTTTAAATAAAAAAACCTGAAAAATACTGTAATATATACTCATATAGCAAAGGTTAACTAAGGGCGTCATAGCAAGACCGCGGAATGAGCATAGTGTTTGCTTACTGTACGCCAACAGAATTTTGAACTTCCGCGAACATATTCGAGAATTCAATTCTTAGTCAAATTACGTTCGATTCAAATTTGGATCGCTGCCTAGGTAAGTGAAGCAATACATCAGTGCATTACACAAATATTTGCCAGCTTGACTCAATAATGAGAGAAGTCATTGCGTGGCATTGTTCAGGTAAAATATAACTGCGCACAACTAGAAGGTCCGTTCCTTCGTTCTTCTGAGCAGTGCTTCTTCAAATTCATGCAAACTGAGTGGATGAAAACTTCATAGAACTGTAAACATGCACTCATAAAATTATTACTATGCACCTGAAATAGTATATGTCCATTGTTATATATTTCGATTCACTCCCTTGCTCACAGAAAAGTGATATATAGACATACATGTAGCTAAGAAGCTTAGTAACCAGTACAAATATGAATTTATTCTGTCGATGTTAATTGAATCGTCAAATGTGGCTCAAAAGCGTACAGAAAATTTTGAGTTTAAGATTAGTATTGAAGCACACTCTCGCGAGTTCGATTCTATGCCGCGTCGATTTGAGAGCAAAAACTCGGATATTCATAGAACTGGTTAAACGGAAAATGTTCTAAATTGCCTAACGGTTTAAATATGTGGTATTAAAAAGTGATCAATATAAATCAGGTTGATAATTTCATGCGTATGATAGTGTTTTTTTACACATCGTGGCTGCTAATGTTAAACTACTAAAATACTTTGGACTGAATTTCTAGATTTTGGAATTTGCACCGTTTTTGGACCTTCTTTTTTTGCTCGCCGGCTTGATTTTGTCTCAATAGTGCTCGATGTTGTCATTGATGACTGTAGCACTCTAATTGTTGTTATATTATAAACTGTGTACGATCCAATAGTGACGCAAGTAGCTATTGTAAATGTGAGTACCACAAGGATATACATGTACAGAAGTGCAAGGCGGCAGGCCGAGCTTTTTGGTGTCTTGCTTATAAGACAAATGTTGATTTACTCCAACTTTTCAACTGGCATCAGAGTCACCAAAACATAAGCATTGCACCTAGAATTTTAAAGACAAATAGTTTTCTTTGCATTTAGTTACCCTCCTCTCACCCTATTTATTAATCACTATGCGTAGACGTGAGGTTTTATTTCAGTTTTATAATTACAATTAATAATAAAATTTTAGTATTTAGCTCATAAATTTTCGGGATGCCAATTAAAAGTATACCAAGTGAATACTGCAAATGGTACGACTACAAAGAATAATAGAATTTACAAAATATTGACTTCTGGACTCTTCTGGTCTCTTAAAAACTGTAGTTTAAATCCGATTACTTCTTAGAGCTTTCCAAATGACATCGTTATAACTGCTATTATAGACTTATTTTATGAAAGCGAATATAAGCATATTAAAGCAATGACTAAAAAAACATCAAAAGCTTTATCTTTTGACATCAAAAGCTTTATCTTTTGACATCAAAAGCTTTATCTTTTGCTCACAGACAGAACAATAAAAGCCACAATAGCATACACCACTAGAAAGGCGTATTCAAAACTGAGTCTAGTGATAACAATTAGAAGTGTGTCTGCTGCCCTCCCACATCACATATCACCTTCAAACGAGCAGAGTGGGAACAAAGCAAACTTTCAAATCGTTCAGTTTGATTTTCCAGACTTACGAGAACCACAATCAAGATTTTCCTCGAAGTTTCGACCGAAAAATATTACGTTTCACCTGGATCATCCTAGCTTCCTCCCGGATCATCTTAGCCTCTGCTTCATCCTTGATGATTGCTCCCTGATGCTCTGCTGCAATGAGATCCGGCGAGTTGCCAAGCCAGACTTAAGTGCCCTAAAACTCATTTCCACTCTCTCCTAACAGTTGTTGAATCAATCAATCAATCAATCAATAAGAATTTAACGTCCGGTTCCTCGCCATAAGGCAATGTCAGGGACGTCAAATGAATGGTATTTACTGTCATGCAAGGAGCTTTGTTATGCGCCAAGATGACTTCTCAAACGATTAGAATTATCATGAGGTCCTGCAAGAAAGGAATCACTCGATCAGTAATAATTTTCGCCCGAAAAGAAGGCAACATCCCAGTTTTAACTATTTTCTTTTTCAATTTCTAGCTATGTCTAGAACTCTGTACTGTGAGCAAGAGAATCAAGATTCGTAACAAAGGACCTGCCGTATGCATGAACAAGTGAAAAAGCTGCTGCGTGTACAATTTCTTGTGCATATTCTTAATTAAGTGATCCACATCAGTGATTTGGCAGTGAACGTCACAGATTAGGGGTGGGACTAAGCACACTAGGGCGGAATTTAGCGCACTCTGTTTAGTTGCGCATCACTAGAATGAAGTTAAGCTAAGGCGCGCCCGGTTAGTACTTTACGTGTAACCACCTTGAACGACTGAGTGTCGACAGCTTTGAATGAGAAAATCCCGAGGGTGTTAGAAGGTTATTCTTAAATTCGCGTCGGCTGCAATCGAAGCGCCAACAAAAGGCAACGATTACTAATAACAACGGAAAAAAGACGAAACAGACAACACAACAAAAACACCAACCAAGAAAGAAAACTTTGTAAACACAAGCAGTTGTCATGTGTGTAATCGTACTACGAAAATATCATACTTTGCTCGTTCAAAGGCGATTTATGATGTGGGAATACTGCATACTAATTAGTAATTAGTATGCAGTATCACTAGCCTCATCTTTGAATATCTCAGCCATCTGTCTGGAGCCAGTGGCGAAGTCGGTAAGATATTCGACCGCGGATCACTATGAGCGGGATTCAAATCCTGGGCTCTCCCGTCACTGACATCGCTTTCGAGCGAGGAAACTGACGTTGCAGTTAGCTTTACCAGCTTTAATATCCTTTCAAGCGGAATACGATAAGTTGGTACTTTTGTTGTTATCACTGTGACTCCTAGGAACGGTCACTGGCCACCCTGCATAGTACATAGTGCATTGTGAGATTTAAAGCTGATAGGATTTAAAACTCATCAAATTTAAAAATGAGATATCAAATTTTATTCACACAAAGTTCAACCATACGCAAATAACTTAAACGTTCAACGAATCGATGAGCTGATGAAATCTTAATACATATCAACAAATTCAGTCATTACGATTTCGAAGTAGCTCAATATGTTGAGAGAATTAAAATGACTTTTTTTAACAGACTTAGCTTTCATTTGCATTTCAGTAAAATCTTATATTCAACAATCAATTGATATAATAAACTAAAATTATATCTAAAACCATTGTAATCCGAAGATTTTCTTTAAATATAGATTTATGTATCCCACTACAACGTAATTGTTTATTGCAACGTAATTTTGATGCGTGCTAATGAGGTTTTTCTTAGTTCATTTTCTAACATCACTCAGAATCCACATGACAAATTGCAAGAAATAGCGCTTTCTACTTCCAATGACAACGGCTTGTAACGAATTTAATCTAGCAAAGAATCTAAAAAAACAATGAACCTAGGACTTCCGGTTTAGTGAAATTTGTTTATCTACTACGCAATATCATTTAAAAAACTATTAAAATTGAAGCCAGTATTTAGTTTTGCCTATACAGACCAATCGTAGAAAATGTAATGCCTCATAATACGTGCCTAATTTAGACACTTCAGCGTAAGATTAATGTCCTATTTTAACGTAATAATTCAGAGATCATCACACTATGAACGGTGTATACGTGTGTACTTGTTCATGTGCAAGCTAATGCTGTTCGACATTTCTTCGCTCGTCTTATTCTGTCCATAGTAATCCACAAAGTTTCCTTCCGGATCAATCAAGTAGAGAATGATGGTGTGATCCACCTGAAACAAACAGACAAAAGACAAAAGTCATAACGTCGAAAATATACTTTAACAGCCTTTCATCTACAGGGTGAGTAAAAAAAATGATAACACCTGCAAAAAGTTTGAATATCTCAGGCTATTGTTAATATTTGTAAATTAAACTTTTACCAATTAATAAGGGGCTAATTTCTGGTGGGGTGACCAATTTTCATCCATTTTGGTGCAAATATTGTCCAGTTATGCAAGTTTCAGCAGAGCAACCCCCCATTTTTACCTTAAAATGGCGTTTGCTACAACGGTAAGGGCAGATTGCACTTCATTGACGAGAAGGTAAGATTGAACTCTCAGTATTACGTCAGTACTTTGCTTCCGGAGCTGTTTGATGATTGCCATGCTCTTCTACCAAATGGTTTCATCTTTCAGCAGAATGGTGCTCCAGCTGATGCATCTCGTCATGCACAGGAAAGGATCAGCGAGAGAAACCTGGATTACATCAAGAAGAATGAATGGCCTCCAAACTCACCCTATCATAATCCTCTGGATTACCATATCAGGGGAACCAAGCTGCATCTTTATCAGAAACACCAGCCGAAGCTTAAAAACAAGACAGAACTGCAGGAGGTGCTTTACGCCATTTTTAGGTAAAAATAGGGGGGTTGCTCTGCTGAAACTTGCATAACTGGCCTGTCTATGCACCAAAATGGATGAAAATTGGCCACCCCATCAAAAATTAGTCCTTTAGTAATTGGTAAAAGTTTTATTGTAAAATATTAACAATAGCCTGAGATATTCAAACTTTTTGCAGGTGTTATCATTTCTTTTACTCACCCTGTACAATATTAAGTCGTAATAATATTCTGAATACAACAGTTTAACAAATATTTTAAAACAAATGCATTCTGAGTTTTAAAATATGAATATCCTCAAATAGTTACGAATGTAATACAAAGTATTGTATTTTTTTTTTTTTTTTTTCTGTCAAAACGTCGAATATATGTCTTAAATGCCATTCATGGGCAATATTAAGTCATTATTGATATTCTCAACACATCAGTTTAGAAAATATTTAAAAACAAATGTATCATGAGTTTAAAATCAGAAAATGCTCAGAGTTGAGAATGCTATATAGAGTATTGCAATATTCACTTACAGTCTTCATAATGACAGAGCAAAATGTGCACCGTGAATAAAGTTCATAAAACTAATTTGTTTTATTATGTGAGCTTTCGAATATCGAATTTGCAGTAAATTGTGTATTATTACATTAGCCTAGTTAAGCATCCCAGTGTCGTGCTCAGAACACTGAGAAATAGACTAACCATAAACTGCACATGTGGTAAGAGGCGGCAGAGCAAAGAAATCATACAATCTTAAAAAGCTTATAAGCACAATGGCTTTCAACTAGTGCTTTCGCTTTCAGTATGGTTATTGTCTAAGCAGAACTTGCAAATACTATGCAGCAAGTAAATACACTGTTAACGAAGCGAGACAAAAGTTTCAATGAGAACAGACCGAGAGTGAGAGAGGAAGAAAACAGCTAAATCTAAAATCTAATGTCAATGTCAGTTTCCTCATTTGACAGCAATGTCAGTGACGGGCGAGCCCAGGAGTTGAACCCCGCACATACTGAACCGCGGTCTAATATCTTACCGACATCGCCACTGGCTCCAGCTAGAGAAGAGAGATTGATTTAAAAGGTTAATAAGCGAGAAAGCAAAAGATAGCTTTGTTAGCTTCTACATGGGCTATAATATTCAAGTAAGAACTTACAATATAGTCGGAATCACTGTCTTTAGGTCCCTCACTGTAGTAGACTCTATAGGCTCGAGCTGCTTGTCCTATTTGCTCGCTAGTCCCAGTAAAACCAATCAACTTGGGCGAGAATTCTGCAGAAAAACATCAGAAAAATATAGAAAAAGTTTAATGCTTTCAGTTTTACACAAATTAAATCTACACAAATCTTATACATAAACATCCACTTTAAACGAAAAATTCTGAATAGTTAGAGAATTCATTTCTGAACTCAACTATGCAACTACAAAATAATTCATCATCATCACCTTCCCTTGAATCTCAGTTTAACTAAAATCAAGATTTGAAACTTTTGTAGCAATTTATGGAAACGAAATTTCTCGAAACAGGCGACTATCTCTTCAATAAAGATCTCAAAATATACTTTAAAAAAACTATGAATAAAAATACGTTGATCTACTATAAAATTACAAAATAACAAAAATCGAAATTGCAAAAATACAGTAGGTCTATTGTGTAATTAACGAGTCACAACAGAAGATATAAATAATATCATTCCAGATATTAACTGCAGAGTTCTAGTCGCTACACCAATAGTGGCACTATACCACCAGGCTACTTGAACTGCACTGTCCATTCAGGGCTAATGTGGCATTTAGCAAAGAGCCTCGATTTATAAATGTACTTATTATTATACTATTATTATCCCTAGATATAGATAAACAACTACATAGATATGGTATTGCTATAAATTATAACATTCCTCGAGTAGAGACTCACCTTTAACATACTTGGCGACAGCTTCCACAGTATCTCTATGAGGATCAACGGTTATAAATAGAGGCGTAATGTTTGGAATAGAACCGTCAGCGTCTGCATTAATATCAATAACAATCCACATCTATTACGTTCATTCATAATAATCACAGTATTCGAGGTCTACTTAGTTCTTCATAATAAGTATTCCAGGGTTTACTACGTTTCTTCTCATCTCATAGAAATTCCATGTACATATTCATTAAAACAAGGCTAGTAACTTCAAGCATCTCATACCATACGTCCCATAAAAATTAAATATACACTCTTCCAAATTTCTTATTCCTAACCATTTTATCCAAGTGTTTAAACTATAAAAGCCAAGCCATCTATTTCTTTGCTCTTGGTACATACAACATGCAAAACTTAATTAACAATATGCAATTCTTACATGCTAAAGCGATAATAATATTTGAAGTCAAAATGCCAAATAGCATATTAATGGACTGTTATACTTAGAATTTATTGTATTTATTATTTATAGAAAACTCTAGTATGAGGAAAAGTTTGCTCATTTGAACTAACTTAGGAGAGAGAGAGAGAGAGAGAGAGAGAGAGAGAGAACTATGATCATTTATTTACAACTGAATCCAAATATACACAAATTGTATACAATGAGACAGAATACATATAAAAAGGCCATCAGAAAGAGTAGAATTGAGCTCTATCTAGCTGACTACCGGAAACACGGAAACATAGTAACATAGCATCATAAGATCGCAGAAAAATTGGAGATTGGAAACATAAATAACGAAAATAGAATTTAATTGCAAAGAGCAAAACATTACGGACTAACTAAAGCAGAGGACTAAATAACAATCAGGACTAAATAGCATCTTTAAATAAACACTTTTAATCAATAAAAGAATTATACCAATGGTGTCGACGGCTTTACACAGTTTCTCCAGTTCATCAGGGCAGACATCTGGGCAATGTGTGAAACCAAAGTAGAGCAATACCCACTGACCGAGAAAGTCAGAGCTCTTCCTTAGTTTTCCAGTGTGATCTACGAGCTCCCAAGGGCCGCCCAATGCTGCCTTACCAAGAGCCCTGTTCCTGTCCTTCTCTATCTCTTTTAATATCATGCATAGTTCATGAAAAACTTAGAACATATCTTACAAAAGATCATCCATATTGTAATATCCATGTCCTCTTAAAAATATACCAATCAAAGAAAACTTGCATGTTTGCATTTTTTCTGATTTTGCCTATATAAGCAAAATATTTATATTTTGCAACTATATGACAATAGTTAGCCTACAGGTGACACTATAAGTTTAGTTTGGATAGATTGTTTAGATTGTGTGTAATTGTGAACAATAAATTTCTTTTCTGAGAAAAATAAAATTTAATT
Organism: Enchytraeus crypticus; assembly: GCA_905160935.1. Taxonomy (NCBI): domain Eukaryota; kingdom Metazoa; phylum Annelida; class Clitellata; order Enchytraeida; family Enchytraeidae; genus Enchytraeus; species Enchytraeus crypticus. The sequence continues at coordinate 383,042 of CAJHZI010000497.1, read as the reverse complement.
GCATTATGTGTATTGTATTTGTAATTGTAGCAGGGTGAAGACTAGTGTGAGAGTGGAGAGTAGACAATCTGACATTTTTGAGGTGAAGATTGGGGTAAATCAAGGATCAACCCTAAGTCCATATTTGTTTACTTTGATTATGGATGAGTTGCTTAAGGGAGTTATTAAGGAGGCCCCATGGTGCATGCTATTTGCAGATGATCTGGTAGACACTGTGGAGAAAGAATCTAGTAGGAGACACTGTGGAGAAAGTAAGCACGATGTTGGAAAAAGCGAGAGAGGTATTGGAAAGTAAAGGACTGAGGGTAAATAAGGACAAAACGGAGCATTTGGAGAGTAGATGGAAGGGTGAGATGATAAACGGAGATAGAGTAATAAGTCAGGGTGTTGAGCTAAGGAAGGTAACAGATTTTAAGATAATGGGGAATTGGAAAAGGAGGTTAATGGTAGGATTCAGGCTGGATGGGCAAAGTGGAGGACAGCTAGTGGAGTGTTGTGTGATAGGAGAATCCCACTAAGACTGAAAGGCAAATTTTATAGTTCTGTGGTAAGAAAGAGAGAGAGAGAGAACTATGTTTAATGACATTATCATCAAAGCACGAAATACAAAATTGTACATACAGACGGGTCATCAAAGAGGATAAATAAATCCTATCTATTTGACAGCCCACAAGCATAAGCAAACATATACAGACAACAACTCATAATAAACTGGTTAGTGCCAGTAATGATGTATGGTTCGGAACGTTGGGCACTAAAAAGGGAACGTTTGCAGAGTTTGCATGTGGCAGAAATGAGAATGTTGCGTCTAATGTGTAGAAGAACTAGGAAGGACAGAATAGAAAATGAATATGTGAGGATGAATTTGAATGTTATGGGGATCAGGGATAGGTTGGCTCAGTCGAAATTGAGATGGTATGGGCATATTGTGAGAAAGGCAGATGAGGATTCAGTAAAGAGAGTTTGGAGGGATGAGCTGGATGTTAAGCTAGCGAGAGGTAGATCACAATTGACGTTGGATGCGGTAATTAAAAAGGACATAAAAAATAGGGGATTGGCTGATGATATGGTGTGGGACAGGGAGGACTGGAGAAAGTCTATTCATATCCCGACCCTGGTTAAACTGGGATTTAAGGGAAGATGATGCTGATGATGATTTGTATTGTAATTAATTAATTGCAAATCAATGTCATTTTGTCCATAGATAAGTTCATCCTAAAGAATTGTATTAATCAACAGAAGTTACCTCAACAGAGTTATAGCGAACTTTTCCAAGGTACACACAAGCCATCATGTGGACCAATCAATTTTGTAAGCTTATTAATTATTTAATAGCTAACCTAAATTAAATAAACAGTTGTGTATAAATGGAATACATATATATTTTGTCGTATTTGAGCCCGAATTGCTGAAGAATAAACCAACCGCGGACTGCACATGTCATAAAAGGAGAGAAAGCACTGAAATCCAAGCGTAAGTCAGAAAGGGCAATCGTCAGAAAAAGCATTTCTAATTGAAAATATGTTGCAACGAATAATGAAACTTCTATTTTTCACCTTCCAAAAAGAACTTGCCAAACTTTCCACTAACAAATGCAAAGAGTAGATATTATTTAGTGAAACACATTAATTATTTGGAATCAGTGCGCTCAGAAAGTCCATGTATTTCCAATTATATGTCAAAAACTGTGAGTGCAAAGAACAACATTTTCATAATTATAAATTCATACACATACTTAATTCTTTTTCTCGTTTAACATACAGCATGCCTGCAGTGAGAACTGACAAGAGACCAAGAGTTATACCAACTGACTTCCACGTCATCAGCTAAAAAAGCAATAAAAGCAAATGATCACATATTCCTTTAATACAAGAAATTTGATTTACAGCAGAAGACATACAAGCAACCTCAGTGCAAAATACCCAGCAAGTACACTAGGATGTTTAGAGAATAATTCAAATGTTGGTAGCAGTCTTTTTATAACAAAATTCTTATCCATCAAAAGAGAAAGTTTGAAAGGCAAACTTGACTTATTGAGGATTGCTAATTATAGAATTAAACAATTTAGCATCCACTGCTTCAGAGATATCTAGAATTGAGCATGACCCATCGTAAAAGTCACACCTTGTGGCCCTCCCTGTGGCAATAGACTGTGAAGCAGAATAAAAATATGAAAACTGATTTTAAATTTACAGCAACCTGAAACTTCATTGAACAAGAATTAACAAGAAATAAAACTTAGCGACACCTACTGGTTTACCAGATGAAGGATCGCGGTTCTTTGACGCCCCTTGTGACAACTCCTCTCTTTGCTTAGGCTGAGTGGAGAGCCATCGATATGAAGTATATTTAAAATGTAAATTACATCCATCAAAAAAACTGTTCGCTGAACTTCTCACAGATGTACACGCTAGAGACGTAAAATTCGACGAACACAACCTACTGTGAACGCAGACTGAGGAAGATGAGGAGAAAATTGTAGTTGAAGCAGGTGACAACCACACTCTAAGTATGCGAGACATTATACTCAGTGTACTAACAACCCACAAGGGAAGGCTTTATTATATATATTCAATACAGCTCGCAAAGCAATCACGCAGCCTTGTGCCAACTACAAATGTTCAAGAACAACGATATTTATTAATATTATAATGCAACCTTCCTTATAAACAGAAGAAATAAATTAATATATCAAGAGATAAAATTAATATAAAAATTAATTTATAATTTTAATTTGTTTAAATGATTCATTTAAAAGAATAGAAAAGTCTCAAATAGGGGACTGACTGATGATATGATGTAGGACAGAGAGGATTTGATACAGTCTATTCGTATCCCGACCCTAGTTAAACTGGGATTCAAGGGAAGTTGATAATGACAATGATGAATATAAAAATTAATACATTTTTAATTAAATAAATAAAATTATTATTAAATAAATTAAATTAAATTATTATTGCGTTAGTCAAATTATACAGCAGCAGTAAAACCTCATGTACAAGATATTCTTGACAATATAACATACATGTACAGCCAAACACATCAAGCACTATAGCTCGCCTTATAGTATTTCATAGTATGAGTTATTCAGTAATACGTTTAACCAGCGATTAGGCCTTTCATAGCTCTTTGACTCCTATATTATCTGTTTCTAACTATTTATAATTACTTACAAAAAGATATGATGCTACTTTATTTAATTCCTGTCCTCTCTCTCTTAGTGCACTGCCTACAGGTAGGTCTATGTCATAAAACGCCTCCACTCATCTATATCTTCCATTATTTTCTTCATGTCCACATAAAGAGGATCAGAAAATCAGCCATAACATTCCTTTTGATATACCATTATTCTTGGGCAACTCTGCTTACGACGAGGTGGTCCCCTTATGCCTTCCTCAGCTTCATGCACTATGTTTTATATATATATATATATATATTAATGTCATATATATATATGTACATAATAAATATATGAAAACATATGAAGAAGAAAATGGAAGAGAATAATGATCTCTATGCTGATATATACCATGGACATGCCAGTGGTTAGTACTAAGAGAAAGAGCAATATTAATCATGTGCATACTGAAGTACTGGATTACATTCATTCTGCTTATTTAATATTTAATATTTGCCTATAACTGACCGGTGATCAACTAGATAGGTTACTCCAAATCTCATTGACAGCCGGTATGTGTTATTGCCTACGCTGAATGTGTTTGAAATAAATGACATTATCTCTCTGTCTCTCTCTCTCTCCCTCTCTATCGATACATAGCCAGTTTGATGAACAACAATTTCAACAATGAAACTATAGAAGCAGTAAAATAACAGTATAAAGCCAAATACGGAAACCAATTCTAAGATGACGACATACATAAGGAAGATGAGTAATAAGCGGACTTTTAAAAATATGTGAAATCTCTATATTGCGATTTTATTACCAGAATCATGAGTCTGTTAACTGTGTGCACCGGTATTTGAGGTTCGCGATAATCCGCAAGCTCAAGCTCATCTCGCATTTATCAATAACACTGCAACATTAAATATCGCTCACAATGTATTAACAAGCTGGAGGATAATTAATTAAATATCAAATATGACTTTAGTTGCTACTATTGCTATAAACTCGATTATTATTTTTAATCATATCTTTAAAATATTGGTTTAAAAAGGCATATCATAGAAATAAAATTCTTGATATTTAACTTTAGCATTTGTTTATTTACTATTCTTATTACCAACTCATTGAAATCAAAATCGATTTCTGCTTTTCCTTAATTTACTTTGTACTTCAAAGGTTAATGCCATTGACTAAATGGGTTAAAATTTGTAACTTGTGGTTGAATACCTCAATAGCGCACAGGCTGTAGAGGCTTAAGATAACGTTATGATGTTTTAAATGACAGATCTCCCCTTCTGGATAATGTCTTAAAGTACTCGATGTTGTCATGGATGAACGTTGCACTCTAATTGTTGATGCGTTATTTAATATATGAAGAAACTGAGAGAGACCGATCGTAGGTAGGCAATGGGAATTATAGCCATGTACCTCAAAATTAAATTTCATTTTCTCTCATTAAGCTTAAGTTTAATAAAGGCCCATTGGTCAACATATTGCGCTTTACTGAGGACGAGAGCTTCTATATACAGATTAGTTGTGAGTAGGCCCTATAGAAACGCGTACTCTGGACCTACCATATCTCAGAACACAAGTATTCATCATCATCTTAAAATAAATAACCTTATATGCCTGCCATATAGACCTAAAAAGGCCATAGGACCTATAAACAATAGGCCTAATTACAGTCTAAATAGGCTAATAATTCATAAACAATGCATTTAAACAAACGTAACAATGCGTAATCTGTATGATATGGTACAGTATAGTATAATAATAATTATAATATAATAACAATAATAATAATAACAATAATAATAATAATAAGTACATAATAAGTAATTTTTAGCGTATAAACATGATATAAATGTACATAGTTGTTATAATAATAAAAATAAGTGCATTTTAGCGCTAAATGTCAGAGTAGTGTGGAATCGACAATGAAGGTCAAGAAGCCTGGTGGTATATAATACGGGAGATATTATTCCACAATCGTGTAGCGACTGTACTGTATGCTTGTAGACTGCGTGATGTGTTGATGTGTGGCTTAATTTTTGTTATCGATCGATAAACACTTGGCAAATTTGTGCCTACCGAAAATAAAGCCATATTGACTATACAGACTAAATATACGTGTATAATAATCATCGTTCAAAACTTCAGCACCGATAGTGTCCTGCAAGACACTGATTGGTCTCCCATCAAACCGATCATCCATTAGCAGCTCTTCAATGATCTAAGACTTACGTAGTTTATAATGGAAAATCTCTTCCCATATGGATTTGGGTATTCTGTATAGAGACAATGACAGAGATAAGTGCATGATATAAATCTTGAGTGAGAGCGAATCTGCAATATTTCTACTGGAATGAGCAGAATCCGGAGCCGTGTCCTCCTTCAATAGACCCCGTTCAATGCAAATATCAGTTTTTGAACATAAATCCATGCCTCTGAGAAGGGGATTCAGACATATTTAAGGGTGGCATGGTTTTTGGAGAGTGTTGCTATTTGCTACCATAAGTTTTTTGCCAATTTTTCTCATTTTTCCTATTTTAAACCGTGCAGCTTTATTCATATGATGACCACTTTCTTATGATTTGAATACATTTGGTTGGGGGGGGGGGGGGGGGGGGCATGACAGACGTCCATCGGGGGGGCACGTGGCAGGGGGGGAACGTGTCCCCTACCGCCCCCTAAATCTTCCCTTGATGCCTTGTATCGGACGTGTCCGGCTTTCTGGATAATCAATTCGCACCGATTTTTGGATATTTTGTGGTTCTCTTGCTAGTCCGCTTGGCCTGACTACACGTTTCGTACGAATAAGTTCAAAGTATGGATTATAGAATAATAGTAGAGATAAGCTTATCGATTATATAATAGTTACAGAGAAATAGATTCCTCGAGCGATTAATTACAAGCTTAATGAATTTTACAGTTTAATAACCCAAGTAATTCCAAAACAACGAATTGTGGTTATATTGAAAACTGCCGGTATGCTGTTAGTAACAAACATATAGCTTGCTTGTACAGGGTGAGTAAAAAAATGATTACACCTGCAAAAAGTTTGAATATCTCAGGCTATTTTTAATATTTTAAAATCAACTTTTACCATTTAATAAAGAACTAATTTTTGAAGGGATGGCCAATTTTCATCAATTTCAATCTCTAAATTGGCCAGTTATTCAAGTTTAAGCAGAGCAACCCCCCATTTTATTCCTAAAAGTGGCGTTTGCTACAGCGGTAAGGGCAAATTGCACTTCATTGGCTAGAAGGAAAAGTTGAACGCTCAGTATTACGTCAATACTTTACTTCCAAAGCTGTTTGATGATTGCTATGCTCTTCTACCAAATGGTTTCTTTTAGCAGAATGGTGCGCCGGCTCATGCATTTTGTCATGCACAGGAATGGATCAGCGAGAGAAACCCGGATTTCATCAAGAAGAATGAATGGCCTCCAAACTCTCCCGATCTAAATCCTCTGGATGACTATGTCTGGGAAACCATCATGCTGCATCTCAATCAGAAAGACCAGCCGAAGCCTAAAAACAAGACAGAACTGCAGGAAGTGCTACAATCAATTTGGGAGAGAGTGCCCCAAGCTGGAATCAACAAGGCTGTCCTAGCGTTCCGAAAGTGACTGCAGTCTGTGTAGCAGAGGGAGGAAAGCATATCGAATTATCAGTAATGCTAGCAGATACAACTGCTTCTTTCTGAACCATCACAACGGCCCTTTTCAGAGCCTAAACACAAATAAAATAAAATATAATTTACATTTACAGTACTTTAAAATATGGGGGGTTGCTCTGCTGAAACTTTCATAACTGGCCCATCTATGCATTAAAATGGGTAAAAATTGGCCACCCCATCCAAAATTAGTCCTTTATTAATTGGTAAAGTTTGATTTGAAAATATTAACAATAGCCTGAAATATTCAAACTTTTTGCAGGTGTAATCATTTTTTTACTCACCCTGTATATCTGGAGATCTCAGCTTAATTATTTCAATGTGACATGCGTGCTATTAAAATACTTACTATTGAGTTTAATGAGTCTGTGAAGATAGCTATAATATCTTAAAGATAAGATTTAAAATTATTAATATTATTATATAAGAAATCAGATTTTTTCTTATCGTGAGCTAAAAAGAATCTGAGCGCTGTAATTATATTATATAGCACATCATCTTATTGACCTCAACTGTGAGACACCGTTAATTGACTATTTGTCTTGTATAAAACAACTTGTGTCATAGGGCGTACCTAGAATTTGTGTCAACTAAAGTCAGTTCATATTTTCTTGTCGTGGGTTTTCAAATGAGAGTTAGTATCGACGTTATGCAGGAAGGTAATTATTCCACTGTAGGAGTTCAGTGCATTCCAGGGCCTTATATTGATGACTGACGTGGATTGATTGTACGTTGGAACAATGCGACCTGTCCTCAGCAGCTATTACTATAGTTTTCTGAAGGTCAATGTGGCGCCGTTAGGGGTGTAAGCTAGACACTTAAGTGCAAGTTTATCATTTAATAGATTTACTGAAAAATTAGAGAACAAAATATTAGGTTTCTATCCATTTAACTCTCCATTGCTTTGTTAAACGAAAGGCCCAAATAATGTGAAGTAGCCCTATTTTAGAGGAACCAGAACAAATCGTACATTTGCAATTAATAGTTAAGATCGTTTTTGCAACCTTTCAGTAGGTTTTAATTTTAAATTAAGTATAGTAAAATTATAAATGCATATTTTGCACACGGCACATTTTTACAGAAGTTATGAAAGGTTCTCCTTCTTAAGAGACAGTGTTCTGTTTGGTTTCTGTTCATGAGTTATTCATCAACGTTGTCTTTAGATACATGTAGTTGGCAAGGTGGCAGGTGGTATATGATGATGCCCATTTTCTTTTTCAACCCTCTCTAGCTCTCTCTCTCCCTCCTGCAGGTGAGTTTGAAATGACGTATATTTAGGTACGCTTGAACTAAATATTATTCTTATTAACATTTTCTCTGTCTTAAGATAAACAGATAGGAGTGGAGTAACAGAGAGATGTGTTACATGCCATAGGCTTGTCTCTAGACAGTGCAATAAGAGAGAGATAGATAGATAGATAGAGAGAGAGAGAGAGAGAGAGAGAGATAGATAGATAGATAGATAGAGAGAGAGAGAGAGAGAGAGAGAGATATATAGATTAGCATTTTAATTAAACCGTCGTTGAAGAGCAATCAATTATTAGCAATTTAGTATAGCGTTTTAAATATTTAATATATCAGAATCGGAGACATTGATTTTTCTACTTCGGCTGCATAATGTAACGTTGGACGACTCAGGTGTTTAATTACAAGAAAAGGACGTGAGCCGCAGAACTGTGGCCTCAATACCAGTCGTAAAAATGTAAGTTGATTGAAAATTTCTGAAACAAATTAAATTGGAAACTTCAATAAGATAAATTCATCTTATGCTAAATTTTATAAAATTTCATATAGGCTACTGTACACATGCATCATAAATGTATATACTGTATATATATATATATATATATATATATATATATATATATATATATAACTTTTTATATATAGAAAGAAACTGATAGAGCTCCCAGGATTTGAATTTCCGCACATACTAATTCATACTTTATATATATATATATATATATATATATATATATATATGTCTTAGTGCACTGCCCACTGGCAGGTCCATGGTACATAACGCCTCCACTCTTCTCTGTCTTCCGCTTTCCTCTTCATTTCTACATAAGAGCGAGTCTTTAAATCATCTAACGTACCTTATCTCGGCCTGCCCCTACCTCTTTTTCCTTCCATTCTACCTTCTATGACCTCTTTTAATAGACCTTCCCCCCTTAGAATGTGTCCTATCCATCTCTTCTTCCTATTTCTTAATACATATATATATATATATATATATATATACATATATATATATATATATATATATATATATATATATATATAGGCCCTATGCATGTAAATTGGAAATGTGGGATATGAAAATGTTTAAAGGTATGAAACCATTTTATTTAAACATTATAATTAAAAATGTTATTATAATTATTTTTAACTATTTTAAATATAAGTGTTTAAAGAGGGATATTCTGATAAATCCGGGAGGAACTGAAACTACTTGGCATCTTGTTAGGCAGAAGATCAGCCAGTGCAGGGCTAAAATCCAGTGCTCTCTCTGTCACTGACACATAGGCCCACTATAGAGCAGGAATCTGACGTGAAACATGGTTTTAGCTATTGGTTTTAGCTTTTAAGAGATTTAAAATTCACATTCAGGACCCCTTTGTTCGACCACAAGAAGAATTGCCTGGTTAAGTTATTCTGACTTCGATGCGGCTGCACACCGTTTCTCGCTTCATTTAATTTGCATGAAAATGGCCGACATTGAAGAAACCGGCAGTCTAATCTGCAATTCAATTTTCTAATGTCGCATATATTCTTTCTGTCGTTGCAAAACCTGCATCATTGTGAGCGAATGCGTCCACAGTCTGAGGTTTATGTAGTGAATGCATCTTAGTGTCTTTGTGATGAGTTTTAAGCGCAAAACATAAAGCCATTGCATCATATACTATGAAAAGAAACATATTCAGACCCATTTTATGCTAAGATTGATGTCCCTGAATATCGTTCTGATGTAGTATTTATTGTTCGTTAAACTTGGCTCTATAGTTTTGGTAACTCAATCATTTGAGGCGTTTTAAAACTAAAAACACTCATATGCTTAAGATATTGCAATCAATAACAATTATGTCTCATTTTAATCTAATGAATTATAGTTATTTAACATTTATATAGAATATCTTGCTGGCTCAGTGTGGATGCATGCTAGTTAACGGCATTAAGTTTTAAATGGTTGTCCCTGTGGTCCTGGGATCGATTCCCGGTAGAGCTGATCAGACAGTAAAATCAGTTAAGTATTCGAGATAGCTATGCTCTCTCGAATTTAAAATAGTTTCACTAGCAGAAGTCATCTGTTTGATCTGCTTATGCTTGTTCTGCAAATACGCTACAATGATCAAGTGAAGATCTTATACTCCAACAGATCAAGTACTCTAGAAGATAAAGTATTATACGAGATCAATCATCCTAGGAGATCAATTATTCGATGAGATCAATTACTAGAGAAGATCAAGTACTATAGGAGATCAAGTACCATTGGAGATCGAGTACTAGAGCAGATTTAGCACTTGGAAAAAGAAACTTCAGTTTTAAGGTTAGCAAAGAAAGGAATATGCCAGCATAACGAAGAGAGCGAAAAATAGGAATTGGATAGAATATGTATGAATATACTCAACCTCATATAGTTTACTAGCAAAAGTGAATCAACTATTTACAGCTGCAATGCAACTGCTGAAATGTAACGCTTTGCAGCTGCAGCAACTGCTGCAATTCAACGCTTTAC